>JAKTVD010000007.1:354785-391093 GCA_030557035.1 Saturnispora kantuleensis | reverse complement strand
ATCTGTTCAATTCAAATCCCTTGGCTACCTGTGTCACTTCATTAATGGGGGTTGAACTGTGTACAGAGGCGGTGAAAATCATACTAATATACATGAATGTGAGCAATAAAGTTCTTCGCGCAAAAAGATCTAATATAAACAAGAAGCGCTCTTTAGATGTGTTTTAGAAGAATGGAAATAAATAAAATTTCTAAAAACTACATGCTGAGCACATGAGCAGAAAAAATGCTCATGTGCTCATGTGCTCAGCATTTGGAGATTTATTATAAATGCTTGGTTATTGGATTAAGGTTTAAGAAATTTTTTAAATAGTACTCATTTAACTACTGTGGACCAATGTTGTGCGTATTAATTTGGTTAAGGAATTGGCTTAATGACCGTTGTGCAAAATAGTTTATAATATTAGAAAAGACAAAAAAATTAATTTACAATATCTGCAGGCTAGTTCTAGATTTGATGGTGTCCAGGTTAATTGTTGTTGCAACTAATATTTTTTGGATCAATTTCCCAGACTATTAATGGGAATTGGCTTCAGGGTCCATGATGAAACCATTTTCGTTTTCATTCTCGTGTTTTCATTTTTATAAATATAAAAAACCACTTAAAACAGAGAATAAGCATTAAGAATTGTTGTTTATTTTACCTGAACAATGACAAGAGGTACAAATGAAGAAGGCTCTATGTTACCACTTCAATGTTTTTTTTTCGCTTGAAAATATGAGTTAGATGGTATACAAGAGTCATGGAAGAAAATTTTGATCAATGCACAAGAGAACACAATTTGGAAGAGTTGAGTGATTTCAGTGACATCATTTCCTCCCTTTTTTACAAATGAATTGGAGCCATTGAGAAATTTCTGCATTTTATCTTTATCTTCAGAAAGGAAAACGTTTTTAAAATTTGGATTGTTAGATTTGCAAAAAGAACAGCGCTTTTACTTGGCTTTGCTTCGTTTCTTTTGAAATTGTGCATGGTGTTTTCAAGTTCAACAATGGCACAGAGTGTCGTTTGGCACCCTTGACAAGTTTCTGAAGCGGGGATTAATGTTGTTTCATAAGATGACAGTAGAATGGAAGATCTTGTAATAGACATCCTTTTTAATTAACAGCGAACTTCCAATTCAACCTTTCAAGATGGATTATTGGACAAGATAATTAACTTTTGCTGGCAGAATCATGTTTATTGGTTTTTAGCGAGAGGCCCATATTTTTGACTTCCGCATCTTATTTCATACCTTGTAATTCACCTTCAACACATTGACATGATCTTGTCATCAACGCCACAAATAACATTCCTTAATTACAACTGTATTGGGAGTCCATCTTTCCCGGGTTGCTTTAGAGTGCCTAAAGAATTTCCCTTGTCCCAATGGTGGTTAATATAATCTGATCCTTAGTGGAACTTTTTATCTCTGTACTTAACCAGTAAATTCCCATCTGTTCTCTTAATCACTTGATATGGTGGATGTTTTTTCACGACCCTGTCCATTCTCCCTCTGCAAAAAAGGTCTCCCCCATATCCGGAAGGATCTTCGCCTCTCCACTATTCTCTTTGGGTTAAAAACTTGAATTTTTGGACCAGCCACGCCACTTGAATCCTGCAGGTAATATTGGGTTGCTATCTCTCGGCAGAGAAAGACGCGGTTGATTTTTTTTAGAGCCGAACTGGCGCTAAAACGCCCCAAGCTAAAATGACTGCATATGCGGACATAAAAAGACAATGAAAAAAGGTGCGTCACGATGCACATTGCTGTTTCAAACAATTAAAACCGGCAACTACGCAAATTGATGGCTTGCCGAAAGGAAGTGGAATTTGACGCAGCCTGAACCAGCGTGCATTTGCACTATTTAAACCAGCCCGTATTCTCCCACAAAGCAAGTCGATAAATCAGATTATTATGTTCGATTTTTATAACAAGGATGCAATGGATACTTTCACCGGCCCCCTTGGAGATTCTCTGGAAGGCTCTCTTGGGGACCACCTTCAAGACCACTTTGGAGGTCATTCTGAAGGTCCGATTGAAGGTCATTTGGTTTACGACCTTGCGGGGACCACTCAATGGGAGAGTCCAACAGAGAAATGGCCCCAATGGTTTTCCCACAACGGGGAGATGAAGGAGTACACATACGGGCCGACGCCACCGGAAGACGGGCAAGGCCGCCATGCGGAGATTGAGGATCTTACAATAAAGAGGGAAGAAGTAAAGATGTTGGCCCCACATCCATCACGGAGGAGGAGCGCGAGGAGCACCGTCAGCGAGGACAACACGGAATGCTCCGGATCTCCAGGATCTCTAGAAACTCCGAAAACTCTAAGCGGGGATGTCCGGCGTTCCAGGAAGCCTATGACCACAACTCAGAGGAAGGCCCACAACCGCATCGAAAAGAGGTACAGAATTAATCTCAACACCAAGATTGAGGAGCTTCAGCGACTTGTTCCAAACCTTGATGGTGGCATTGCTTTTAATACAAACCAGAGCAGACCTACTACCGGAACAAAAGGGAAAAGGAGGTTGAATAAATCAACTATTCTGGAAATGGTGACTCAGTATGTTGTAGGACTCAAGGCGGAGAACGAGGAACTGAAGAGGGAGAATTGCGCTCTGAAGAAGGGTTTATAAGTGGTTATATGTATTATAATTTTTTTTGGAAGAGAGCCTTAACCAGGATGATGAAGATGCAGGAGGCACTGGTTCTTTGACAACACATGCAACCGAATATAAGAAGAAACGGTGTTCGTAGTCCGAGGGTTAGTACCCCGAGGATGGCGACCCGAGTTTACTGGATTGGACAGTAGTGTTTTCTTATTAACTAAATGGAGCGACGGGATTGTCGGAGATCCCAAGCCGATCGATGACTTCTGTCGGACTACGGCGTGGGAAACTGTTCTCCTGTGGGCGATTCCTGGACGAAGTTACAGAGGACATGTGAATAAAGGTCTTTACCGAAGGCTATATGGACATTCCAGTTTTATCTTTCCAGAGGAGATACTGAGGGGATCCTGAGAGGATCTTTTCAACCCCTCTCGAGGTCGGGGCACAGGGTTCTTACCTGAGGAGCAGTGCAAGGTTTTTACACTATGAAGAAGAAATACCAACGTATGGGCATGATGAAGCCAATAAAGATGGATCACATGGCATGTTTCATCCTGGTTGCTGATGGAGAAATGTGTTAGCAATGGTTACTAGCTGGTTTATGTGAAAAAATGGGAACTGATAACATGAAAACCCGAGATCAATATCTAAGGCCACTGGTGTAGCAACAAAATTAGCTCCGCATGATCCGTTGGCTTCACATGGCTTCTTAATTCAAGATTCGGGTCCCAGCACCATTGAAGTCTCAATCTATTCAATTATATGGGTTTGACACAGCACTGTTTATTGGGTAATCCACTGTTTAGACGCATATATTTCAAAGTTGTGAGTGTTGCGCCATGGATTTATCATTTCACTACCATCAAAGACAAGCCATATTGAAAAAAAGACACCTCCTATCGTTCAATCGCCCGTTATCTGGCGCAACGACAATTCAAATCACACCACCAGCTCATACGACTTCCACATTGGGAAACTCAAGCATCCACCTTCCTCATTAGGACGATATTTTCTGATGCATCAACCTTCCTCATTAGGCAACTCAATATTGTAGTCTATTTGCTCATGTATGGGGGCAATATAAAAAGGCCCCAGTCCCCCCCTCAAATAGACCAGAACTTATTTCTTCTATCAATCATTCATCAAGTTTCAAAATGACCAAAGACTCTTACATTTTCCAAAGAATTGTTTCCGATGTGGCCCCATTGGTTGTGGGGGGTAATGGGATGGAGATGACGATCCTGGACCCAACAACCGGTGTGAAGAAGACCGTTTTGGACGCCGCAGGTGGTGCTGCTGTTGTTTCTCTAGGACACCAAGACGCGGAGATGCAAGAAGCAATGAGCAAGGCTGCAAAGGACAACAACTACACCTTTGGCTACTATGTTGGTAGCACTTCATCCGAGGAGCTTGCTGAATACATCTGTCAAAAATCACCAAAGGGCCATTTTTCTTCTGCTTTGTGGGTTGGATCTGGATCCGAGGCAAATGAGAATGCCATGAAGATAGCCAAGCAATACCATTTAGAGAAGGGTGATACCAAGAGATACAAGTTCATCTCTAGAAAAAACTCCTACCATGGGTTCACGATTGGTGCCTTGTCATTGGGTGATGGTATCAGAAAGAACGATTTCAGGGATATCTTGTTGAGTGCGGAACAAACACCAAAGGTTTCAATCACAAACCCATACAGGCACGTCTCAGCCACCAAGACAGAAGAACAATACACAGAAGAGATCCTACAGGAAATGGATGACCTATTCATTAAGAATGATCCAGAAACCATTGCTGCTGTGTTTTTGGAGACGGTAGGTGGGTCCAGTTTCGGTACAGTGCCACCTCCAAAGGGTTACTTGGATGGCGTTAAGGCCATTTGTGAAAAGTACGGTGCTCTTTTCGTCCTAGATGAGGTGATGGTGGGTCTTGGTAGAGCCGGTACGTATCACTGTTACGAAAAGTTCATGACTGAGGGTAACGGCCCACATTTGATGACTATCGGTAAGACGATCGGTTCTGGTTTGGTCACTTTGGCCGGTGTTTTAATCTCACCATTAGTTAAAGATGCGATTGTTGCAGGTTCCAACAGAGTCAACGGTGCTCAAACATACCACTGCCATGGTTTCAATTGTTCTGTGGGTTTGGCCGTTCAAAAAAAGATGGAAAGGGACAACTTGATCGAGAAGGGTGCACAAGTGGGGCAATACATGATGGACCAACTGGCCTTAAAGTTGAAGGATTCCAGGATTGTTGGTGATATTAGAGGTTTGCCATTGTTCTTTTCGGTTGAGTTCTGTGATCCAAAGACCAAGCAATGGTTGGAGCCTTCATATGGCTTTGCCTATAAGTTGGGTGATAAATGTTTGGAACACGGTATAACCACCATGGGATTCCAAGGTACAGCAGGTGCCATTGATGGTGAAGACGGCCCAATTGGGGTTGGTGATCATATTTCTATTGCTCCACCTTACATCGTCACCAAGGAACAGGGTGATTTTGTTGTCGATGCTCTGGTTAAGGCAATCAACGAGCTTGAGACTGAATACTTCGATACACACGAGCCATTCAATTAGGGACTTCATTTTCAATACTTTGCTTTTTAAATCATAACTTCAAGGCTCATGAGTTGACTAAATAACATCTCACGTTTGATACTGTGTCTTTTATATTATTAACTTCAAGAATTGAGCCACATGGACACGATTTTCTTTTCGATATTTCTTTTTAAATCGAGATGCTTAAATTACATTGCTTTCTATTATAGACCAGATTGCATCCATAGAATCTCTCGGTATTAGAAACCATTCGTGGTGAATCCCCGACTTGCTGGGGTTGGATTTACATCCATCACAATACATTTTTCCTGTGCCGAACTTCGAGCGCACAATTTTATGGATCTTCTGTTCACTCTCATGTGCCCGTGTTGACCAGAATCCGTTTCTCTCTTTGTTCAGATGACGATACTCGTGTTTACCTTTGATCTTCAGTTTTGAGAATAAGTTCAATAAAGAGCTTCCTTTCGTGGGAAAAAGCGTTCCTGGGGTCAGCAGTACAAAATCGGATCTCCCACATGTGGTTTTCCACTGCTGTAGTCGCCTATTCGGCGTCTGAGTAGTGTAACCGATCTTGATCAGCACAGTTGATTTTGACTTGAATTCAGTTGAATTCGTGGAATTTGGCCTTCGTTTCAACTCCGAATCCACCAATCTTACACTGTTAATGTCTTCGCCGTTCTTCTCCAAAAAATGACTGAAAGTGAAGACGTAAATTGAGCCTTCCGCTTTCGTCATAATGAAGGAGCTTGACGCCTGATGGACGCTGACGTAAGCATCATTTCATACAAAACATCTCTCCTTTTAACGATGTTGCTATTGCTGGCCATATGGCTTTTTTTGCTGCAAGGCCTTTACGGATCACCTCTACATGCTCTTCTGAAAGATCCAGTTGCGAAATCCCGGTTCAAAGGCCTTCCACCGGTTAAATCCAATCCTTCTCCAGAGGAGAAAACGTTAAAGGGCGGTGAGATTCCTCAGTATGTTGTGGAGTATGCACCGTTGGTCCACCTTTACTCCGAGGAAAAGTACCTTCCCTATGATATCAGGAAATATGTGAGGAAATTCAGACCAACGTATAGAAATGGTACAACGGTTTTATTAAAGAATAAGGATCCGGATGATCCACTGTACACGCGACAGAGGTTGGAATTGACGGATTTGGCGCAGCTTTCCAATATCACAAACCCCTGCGAAGAGTTGATCTTTTTGACTGCATTGGAGGACTTTTCAACCGATCCAGAATGGATAACGGGAGAATCCAACATTCCCAATTATTACAATGGAGGTATTGGTGATGCACCAGCGACGCTAATTGTTGTAGATAAAGGTAATGGCTGGGTGGATGCGTATTGGTTTTACTTTTATTCCTTCAATCTAGGGCCATTTGTGATGGGATTAGGACCATTTGGTAATCACGTTGGTGATTGGGAACATTCTCTTGTCCGGTTCTATAAAGGAGAGCCAGTGATCCTCTGGATGAGCGCTCACGGTGGAGGTGGCGCCTACCTTTACCAGAACGTTGAAACACCCAAAACTTCGGAATTCATTAAGCCGTCGAAAGACATTGGAGAAAACCAACCCTTGATCTTCTCGGCCAGAGGTACCCATGCTAACTACCCCTCCACGGGCCAACACTCGCACGATTTACCGTGGTCCATTTTGAGTGATTTTACCGATAGGGGTGCGCTATGGAACCCGAAAATGAATTATCTGGCCTACACGTTTGATGCTGAGCAAGGTGAGTTACACTACGGCAATGGATCACAACCGTTTAGAGAGGCCCAATACGGTGATTGGTTGCTTTACGACGGCACGTGGGGAGACCCGCTGCTAAACAGTAGTGATCCACGGCAGGTTTGGGCACCGGCCCCATTTGAATGGAGATTCATCGATGGCCCGACTGGGCCATTGACAAAGCATTTAGAGAGGGTGTCTCCATGTCAGAGGGCGAAATGGTGGAACTTCTGGAACGGCTGCAATGTGCGCAGGTATATCCAATATGGCAAGGGGGTTTTTGATCAGGAAGGTGATAATAGCTGTGGTCACCTATATACCAATATCTCGAATAAATATTTGAGATGGCTTGTTGAATTAGTCACGTTTGGTGGCTGGGTTTGTTTTATTACGGATTTGCTTTTAGGGTGAGATGGAGTGAGTTGTGGGTGGGGTGATGTGGGTCTTATCCAGTCGATTATCGAATTGGCTAGCTGTTGCGGTGAACCATGTGGTTATTGACAAATTGCCCACACAAACATCCATAGGTTTGGATAAATTAAATATTATTAATGAGTAACGAATATACGAACAGACGCATTGACGAGTGACGTATTTATGCTTGGCATATTGACGAACTGAATTGACGAACTGCTGAACTACCGAAACACCGAACTGCCGCGATGACAAATCGCTCCAATTCCTCGTAGTATAGCCTGACTGAAATCGCACAGGACGGCCTGTCAGCCTAGACTGTACCTTATTTCCAAATAAGAGGTGAATTATCTCACAAATTTCCCAAGATTCCCGGTTGCGCCATGGAGATGCAATCACCCGCATATTGACCCCAGATTGGTTCACTTCCTGCTCCGTCACACGTAATTATTCACAAACTGATCCCATGTTTCCCAGTACCCGTTCATCACGATGGTATCATTATGATGAGAAGGGAAGTCCCTCCACACCTTTTTGCCTCTTTTCAAGTCAAATAGCTCCTTCATGTGGCTTGGAGGAACCACCTCGTCTTTTGTGCCGGAGAGAAAGAGCATTGGTATCTCGGGGTTGATTTTGATGATTTCCAGGTGGGAGTGCCACTTCTCACTCACCATCACTGAGAGCATCCTCTGGCCCAAATATCCCAATAGGGGCAAGATGTGAGGAACAACGTGGGGCAAATCCGTGAACGTGTTTTCCACAATGATTGCCATTGGCGCCTGCTTGAGCCATTTGTCACCAAACTTGCTTCCTATGTAGATCGCAACCGCCCCTCCAAGGGACCTACCGTAGAGGATTAGGGGGGTGTTTTTGAGTTTAGGATGGTCCATGATGAATTCCATGGCGGTATTGGCATCCCTCTTCAATCCCTCCTCGGAGGCCACCCCGGTTGAATACCCGTAGCCTCGATACTGGTAAATGAAGACATTATGGCCCAAACCGTTATGAATGTAATTCACAACCGGCAAGAAATGTCCGATGTTCCCCGCGTTGGGGGAGAGAACCACCACAGTCTTGCGATTTTCCGCATTTTCGTGGAGAAAGAGGTAGGAATGGAGCTTCTCCCCGTCTAGAGTAGCCATGTATATCTCTTCATGAGGAAGTTCGGGAGTATCCACGAAATCTCGTGCGTTGTTGAGAGAGGATGGGTAGATGAGGGACCTTTGGAAGACATACAATGCACCCAATGCAAGAGCCGTCACCGAGGAGGCCGTCAACAGCGACATCTTCAGATAATCCATCTGAGAACTAAGGAAAAAGTGGTGAAAAGGTGGGAACGAGTGGCTTCAAAAGAAGGTATCTTGACATTGGAAGGATGAACCGGCAAATAAATGATGACGTTGGGACCTACAAACCTTTTGGTACCTTCTGGTCTTTTGCTGGTGAGCGTGGGGTGAAAAACGCCCATTGTGGGATTCACTTTGTCCATATCCAAGTCAAAGTCGCTCAATTTTTCTCCTTTTTGCGCTCCAAAGGCGCACTCCGTACTCAATCATATGTTAAACCCCATTCTTAATGTGTATGGCCTCCCAGAGAACAAGATGAGTGCTAGTCACGTGACATTTCACTGCTCATGTGCTCAGCGTTTTGTTGGCCATGGTTTGACGCCATAGTTATACAGGCCCTCGACCACACTTTGTTCCTTTATCCAAGATCGCCACACTGCCTCCTACCCTATTGATCCACAAACTCTTTCGTTCTCGCTTCGTAGCTCCGCTTGTTGTGCTCGGTGCGCGTTCAATGTTATTGTTTTTCTTTCTTTTTATGATGACTTTCTTCTTTCAAAACAACTGATTTGCACGCCATGTTGCCAATTACGATCCTTGCTTTACTTGCGGGCCTTCTTCAAAACACTGTTGCCATGTTGCCGATTTCCACCGACTCAAATAGGTTCATCCAACCCTCTTTATCTGGATCAAGCGATAGCTCGGTGTTGTTTATCAACGGTGTTGATTACCAGCCCGGTGGATCCTCCGGGTACACGGCAGATTCCACGACGGACGCCTTAACGGATGCCAGTGTTTGTGCTAGAGATGCAACCGCATTGCAGAATCTGGGTGCCAACACGATCCGTGTCTACACAATCAACCCCGATTTGAACCACGATGAGTGTATGTCGATCTTTAATGCTGCGGGGATCTACGTGATTCTTGACGTCAACTCCCCATTGGTTGGGGAATCTCTCAACAGAGACGCGCCTTGGACCACCTACACCAGTGCCTACCTCGAGAGGGTTTTCAAGGTGATTGAGAACTTCAGAGGGTATTCCAACACTTTGGGGTTTTTCATCGGTAACGAGGTTATCAACGATGCCACCTCCGCAGAGTACTCTCCAAAGTACATCAGAGCCGTGACAAGAGATGTGAAGAACTACATCAACGCCAGAGCGGCGGACGGCGGTAGAGTGATTCCGGTGGGTTACTCGGCTGCAGATGTTGTCTCGTTGAGACAGCCAACGTTTGAATACTTGACCTGTGCAATTTCAGGCAATTCCACCGATCCTTCCAGAATCGACTTCTTTGGGTTGAACTCCTACGAGTGGTGCTCAGGCAGCTCCGATTGGCAAACCTCGAATTACCAGGAGACCAAGGACACGTTCGCAAACGCCACGGTTCCTGTCTTCTTCTCGGAGTACGGGTGTAACAAGAACAGCCCAAGAACCTTTGACGAGGTCGACAACGGTCTTTACGGGGGGTTGCAGAACTCCGTTTCCGGTGGGTTGGTCTACGAATACAGTGAGGAAGACGCGGGTTACGGTTTGGTCACGGTCAATTCTGACGCCTCCATCTCCCTCATCACCGATTTCTACAACTTGCAGAAGCAATTTGCCAACGCCAAGATCCCTTCAATCAAGCAATCCTCTCTCACCCCCAGCGACATCCCAACCTGCAAGGTCCAAAACAGCACCGTCAGTTTTGACTTCAACCTGCCTAACGCTCCCGATGGTGTTGACGTCTACATCAAGAACGGTGTTTCTGTCAACCACACTGGTGCCTTTGTTGACGTCTCCAAGTACACCGACCTATACGCCAAGGGCGCAGATGTGTCCAACAATGACCAATACCACTCCATTTTCAACACGAACTCCTCGGACGCCTCGATGTACCTTACCGTGCCGGCCTCCAACTTGATCGACTCCATCAGCGGGTCAACCACGTTGGCAACCTCCACTACCTCCTCTTCTTCTTCTGTGGCAACTGTTTCCTCCATCAGCTCCAAATCTAAGGCCGGTGCTGGTAAGATCTTGGTCAACGGTGGTGTGGGTTTTGCTGGCTTACTTGCCGCCCTTCTTTAAATTTGATACCTTTTAGACACCTTATTTTATACTTGTAATACCTAGACAAGACATGAGCAGAGTCATGAGCATTTTTGCACTTCGTTTCACACTCTTCTTTATGGATCATAGAGTGGTCGTTATAGGAGCAGGTATTTCGGGTCTTGCGGCTGCACAACAGCTAAACCGTCATGGTGTTGATTATGTTGTTTTTGAGGGGAGAAATCGTGTTGGAGGACGAATTAGAACCGATAGAAGTGGACTAACGGCGTATGATTTAGGAGCCTCGTGGGCCCACGACACGTTGAGCAATCGATTGTTTGACGAGGTGTGTAGAGACCCTAAGAAATACGGGTTGTACTTTGATGACCAAAAGCCGTTCATATTCAGCGAAGAGAAGGCACCGATGGACTTCGAGAAGGCCAAAGTGGACCAGGTTGTGAGGGAGATTGAAAAGTTTATTGAGCTGAAGTACTTTGAGGAGATTGGCCGGGAGGATGTGTGTGTTCAGGACGTGTGCGACGAGTATCTGGCGAAACACGGGACACTCTTGACAGATTTTCAAAAATCGTATGCACCCCAAGTACTAAGGGGGTTGGAGCTTTGGCATGGTGTTGGTTGGAATGAGATGAGTTCCAAGTTCGGTTTGGTGGATAACGTGGGAAGAAACTGTCTTTTTTCCAATGGATACGATCTGGTTGTTCAGGATATACTTGCCGAGGTGGAGAATGTCAAACTGGGTGCTGCGGTGAGCAGAATTGACAGATTAACAAGGCGTAGGGAGGGTAAAGTGGTGGTAACGCTGGCCAATGGGGAGGAGGTTGTTTGTGAGCATGTCATCTGCACGGTTCCGCAGTCGATTCTCCAGTTGTCGAACAAAGAGGGTGGGATTGAGTGGGTTCCGGAATTACCCAGAGCCATAAGGGATTCCTTGGACAAGATGTCGTGGGGGAAGTTGGGTAAGGTGATCTTTGAGTTTGCCACCCCGTGGTGGTCCTCAATCGACACGGACCGGTTCATTGCAGTTAGTGAACCCAATGAAGTGGAGGCTAGTGATCCAGAGGCTATCCCCCCCGCCTGGTCGTTTCCTCTGCTGATTCTCAATTATTACAAAAGCAAGGGGGTCCCGGCCTTGTTGTGCTTCACACAGGGCAAACTCACTGAGTACATTGAGCGTCATCCCACAAGAGCTTGGGACCACATAGGTCCGATTCTGCAGCGACTGTCGCTGCTTGCAGGGGGTGATGGAAATCCCCAGCCGCCCGTTAACACGATTGTCACCGACTGGACTGTCGATCCCTACTCCATGGGGTCGTACGCCGCCTGTTCTCCCGGCGACGACCCCACCGACCTGGTCATCCAACTGGAGCGGGGAATCGACGCAGTGGGTTTTGCAGGAGAGCACACCATTTTAGATGGGGCTGGCGCAGTCCACGGTGCATGGGAAAGCGGCCGTAGAGAGGCTCAGAGGGTGCTTGTCCGCTTTGGAATCATCGAGGCCAGTGCTGAGGACATGAGCATTCTTTCTTGAACTTTACACGTAACTGCCTTTCTTACCAATGACGAAGGCTTCTGAGACAATCCTGTACGCCATCACTGCGGTTGCGGTGTATTTGGCCCTCTACGTTGGTGTGATTCCATTGGGCGAGACTTTCCGGAACGAGGTGCTTCCAGTGGTGCCATGGTGGGGTTTGGTGAGTTTTGGATGTTATGCACTCTTCTCTTTGGGGTACGGCGTCTACACGTTGAACGACAAGGAGGACAAATACTTTGAGTTGAAGGACCAAATCAAGGAGGCGAAGGCTGCATTGAAGGCCAAGGGTGTTGACGTTTCGAATTAAATGTGGACGAGGTGAGTTGGGGACGATTTGAGTTGGTGAGCGTTGTGGTGAATAAATACGTGATAGAGCGCATTAACCTCGCACATTTGTCCAATTCTAACTCTGTATGCTTGTTCTTGTTGATCACTTTGTAAACTGATTTTAATTTTACTGATAGTAATGATTCCTGGTTGCGTGCTATGACTGTGTTTATCGAGGTGGAGCCCCCTTAAATTGCATTTGTGAGCTGATTAGCAGGATGATGGTTTTAGCCCTGCGAACTTATCGGTCCTTACGAGTTGGCATTATTAGTGAATTAATCGTCACTTCCGCATGTGGATTGGTGATAACGATTAGATGTTAGCGTCTTATATCGCGACTCCATTGTGGTGTTTCGTCTTAATTTATCGTTGGTTTTCTTGTGAACAAATGATTGAACATACATCTCAGCACACCTCTCAATATACCTCTCAGCACTCTGAAACAGAATTGACTATTCCCTTTATCATTCCAGCTTTCTGACTTATTTTTTAATTAGGTATACCGTTATTGGTCTGTGTTTTCCTTTACCGTTCTTCATCATCCACTAATCTACATCTGCACCTTTAGTTTGTGTCTTACTCCTGCTTTCATCTTGAATATTGTTTGATGCTTTACTTTTACCTTCTGGCATTCACTTTCATTCGTGCTTACAACCAATTTCTACTACGTGACCGAACACCGTTAGCTTTATCAAGAGATAGATTGATCATTTCGTTTGAATAAGCACGCTCATCAACTCATTAATGGACCACCGTGATATTGTGCTCTGGTTTCAGAGTAAGTGATTCTCCTTGAACTCACACATCAATGGTTTAGTTGCTGTCATTTCTCTTGAATATAGATGCATTTCGAAGCCCTAGCAATAGCTCAACGTCATGTTGAATTTATCACGACATGTTCTTCGGTAATATATCAAAGCGCCCAATAAAAGTATCCATAACTTACTAAATGGCCTCGACTACAACGGATTCTAAGCCTACTTTGAAGTGGTGTTATCTTTGAAGGGTATCAAGAGAATATTCCGGTTGGCTCCTCTTCAAAAGCAAGCTATTTGTTTCTGTTTAACAATGAATCTCGTTCCACGTACCCTCATATGACTAATTGCTATGTTTGCAAGTAATTTCTTGCCTGCTACTCACCCACTACCAGCTACAACGATCAACGTGGTTATCCCGTCATCTTCTGTTTAACTTTCATTACCTTTACCTTCAATTCTATTGGATGAAGTCATTGTTACATTTATTCATCCCCCATCATCTTGCACTCACCAACCATTGTTCTCTTCCTTTCCTATACACACCCCCTCCGCTCATTTCTCCTTGCAATCCCACCCGAGATCTCGTGACCCGCCACTGCTGTTACTTGGTCCTTACTCCGTCTTTTACTCCGTCTTTTCTTGTTTTGCCTTGACATTTACCTGCGGAGGTGGGTTACAGTTAACTCTACCTCCCTGTCACCTCCTCTCCTCTCCTCTCATCCCATACCCTAATACCTACGAATCTCTTAAAATATACTTCTATATCTACTTACGGAGCACACGCTTGGCCCTAAGCTTCTTTTCAAACGCAGTAAAGACAGCCATCCCCACGGGCATCTGTGCATTCTCGTTGATACTCTCCACCTTGACATGAGAGTTTATTGTCTTGTAATCATTGGGAACGTACTCCTCCGGCAATCCCTTGGGCGGAGCCTCCCAGTTAGAGGGCCATTGTTCCTCAGATGCAGGCTTCTTCATCAGCTCTCGCATTGCTGCCTGACGCTTGAACTTCCAGTCCTCCAGATCCGCATTGAAGAGCTCCCAAACACAATTCACACATCCAGACATACAGCAGTCCTTGTCGCCTGGTTCTTGCGGCCTAGTGGGCACCTTAATACCTGCAATTGTCTTCATGTGGATACGATGTGAGAGGTCCCTCCGGGAGGACTGAAGTGCTGTTTTCGTCGGTCCGGAGAAGATCTGGCTGAATTTGGTTTTGGCAGCCTCAGCGCCGCTGGTGTTGGCTTCAAAGACCCGGTTTTTTACAGTAAATGGAGATGACGACGGTGACCGTGAATGATCAATCAGACCCCTCGTGCACACTTTACCGATGTCATAAAATGAGTATTTGTTCGACATTGAAGGAGAAGAGAGTAACGAAATTTATGTTTCCAGGCAATCACCTTCCATCATCTTAAATATGTCGCAGATTGTGCGTTTCAGGTCGAAAGACGGTCTTTTTCGGCTGCAGACAGAGCCTGAAAGGATATTGTCATCTTTGCTTGACGAGCTAGTTCAAACGAAGCTCCCACCGCTTGATTCTACGTCTTTAAAGGTAATTGTTAATGGGACGCCAGTGGACGATTGGTCTGCCACGGTGGCTCAGCTGGGGTTCAGAAATGGGGAAATGGTCACGTTGGAGTATTCTACTCGTGTTGGAGGCCAAAGCGTTTCAGGAAAGAAGAGTGAACCTCCAATGGCAAAATCGGTGGCAATCGCAAACTTATCATCACTAGTGGCCAAGGTGAAACAATTGGAGGTAGACGACATTTTGGATGGTGAAGATGGACTCATTTTCAGACCCTCATCGGATTTGTGCAGACATTCGAGCAAAGGAATGTGTGAATATTGCTCTCCTTTGCCACCGTGGGATTTGGAGTATCATGAAGAGAAGAAGATCAAACACATTTCCTTCCATTCCTATTTGAACCAGTTGAACTCCGAGACCAATAAGGACACGGGATCGTCGTATGTTCCTCCGTTACAGAAATCAAACTTCAAAGTGTTGAATCCATGTCCAGGTGGTCATGAGCCGTGGCCTAGAGGCATCTGTTCCAAGTGTCAACCCAGCGCCATTACTTTGAAGAGACAGCCATTCCGGATGGTGGATCATGTGGAGTTCCAGAGCGGGGAAATGGTCAACAAGTTCATAGATTCCTGGAGACAGTCCGGAGTGCAAAGAGTGGGGCTGCTCTTGGGAAGCTACGATCGGTACGACAAGACACCGTTGGGTATCAAGGCCAAAGTGGAGGCCATCTACGAGTTCCCCCAGACAGATTACGACGACGGGATCATGCTGAACGAATGGGAGGAGGAGACACAGGTGGTGGAGTTGGCAACCACCTTGGGCCTCATACCGGTGGGAATCATTTTTACGGATTTGAGTGACGCTGGTAATGGAGATGGGTCGGTGATATGCAAGAGACACAGTGACTCCTTCTTTTTGTCGTCGGTGGAGTTGATCTTTGCGGTGAACTGGCAGTTGAAGTACCCCAACTGGACAAAGTTTGCAGAGGGAGACGGACACTTCTCGTCGAAATTCGTAACCTGTGTTGTCTCGGGCAACCTTGGGGGGGACATTGACATCTCCAGTTACCAGGCCTCAGAGGTGGCGGAAGCCTTGGTCACAGGTGACTTGATTTCGCCCAGCACTCATCCAAATCAGGTCTTTATAAAGGAGCAGACCAAGCAGCGATATGTTCCCGATATCATGTATCAGATGGTGAACGAATATGGGTTGGAGGTCAAACGGGACGCCAAACCAAGCTTTCCTGTTGAGTATCTTCTTGTGTCGTTGACCCATGGTTTCCCGGAGGTTGAAAACGGGTTGTTTCATTTGGGTGAAGGATTGGAATGGCCAATTGAGAACAGGGGCTACGTGGGCCAAATGGCCACGGTGGGCATGCTTGACAAGAGGTTCCAGTTGGGGTTTGGAGGTTCTCTGGACGCGGAGGGTGTCTTGAGGGAATTGAACGATTTCCATCTCTTGCTCTTCTTAGTTAAGAGTGGCCTTCTTTCCGAATCGGAGAGGATGGTTTTGATTAAGGCTGTGGTCACAGGCGACACAGGCGAAGTTTACAAGCTTCTCAATAGTCCGGGTTGGAAGACCCTTGTGACGATTTCAAGGATGTGAGACGCGAATCAGGGATTGCGAGAATGATATTGTTACAGATACATCAGTACCCTAACATACTAATTAATAGCGCCAACGTACAAAGAGAAGAGTAAATCCCGTTGTCGAATAGCCATCGGTACCCACTCAAAAGCTTACACAGGTTTGCAAGAATTTACGGTGTTTTGCCAGCCGAAGGTCCATTGAAAGTCACTAAGTAAGTGCTACAACTGTTCACACTGGGCAAGCGAAGCAGCACTCACAACAAGGACATTTCTTTATCGCCGATAGCAATGCAAATGCTAGTCAATTCTCACTCATGCAAGCTCAAATTTAGCCTACAAATAAGTGGCCTATATTTTTGGCCGTTAATGCGTTCTGCGATGTAGTGTTCCAAGGTCATGGTATATCTGAACAAATATGTATCATTATGCTGAGCAAAATAATGCTCAGTTGATTACCGTAAATTGCTATTTCTGTCTGATTTAGGTCAAAGATCATGGATTGAGGCGTGGCGGCGGTGCAGGCCATAGCTTTAGAGATCAATGATAAAGTGGGGTACGAAATGGTCAGCATCTGTTTCCTTTTATCATGAAAATGGGGTCACCACCAATTCTCCTTGCTCATCGAGGCAAAGGACGTTTAGAGGCGCTATGCGCTGAAATAACGCTTGGTTCTCTTAGCCGCCACCAGCGGTCACTGCGTTGAAGCTTGCTCGATTCACGCTGCATTCGCAAACTCAATTCGTTGATTTGCTCAGTTGAGACCTCGCGCTCGTTCAACTCACGCTTCACTCACATCGTTCTTTTGCTCGCTATCACGCAAATGGGTGGTGCGCACAATCCTCTCACAACTTGATTTTACGCCTATTGACACTCACCAAACAAATAGCCATTATCATTCACTCAAAACCTCATGAGTTCATTTCCTCATCCCTGGCACCAAGGCAAATTGGTGCTTAATAGTCGCTTATTCACAAGTTCACTCAACAAAACGGTGACTAGAAGTAGCGCCCATACGCTTCTTGTACTCTCTGTTCATTATAGCAAATAGTCATTGCGCAGAAAACAACGATTACGATGAACACAATCATTATCACAAGCAAAATGGTCATTAGCATTTACACCAAAAGCTGCTTGGATTTTCTGTTTGACACCAATGGTGGGTATAATTCACACGAAAACATTTGCAAACCAACTTTATTCCACCAAGAGAGGGTTTATTAACATTCGCTGAGCAAATGGCCATTTAGTCTTACCATGCAAATGGCCATTAAAAGTCACCAAAAACAACACTTACTAACTCACAAACGCACTTGAATTGATCAATCAATGACTGTTGACACCCAGCGGGTAAATAAGTTTTCAAATTTCACCCACAAACACACAATAACAGTTGCTCAGGAGATAGCAAGACAGATCTTCGATACTTGAGCTCTCACAAGCTGAGCAAACCAATAGTCATTAACAAACTACCAGCGAGCAAGGCGCCATTATCACCCCGCTAAAGCAATTACCGCTGACCAAAAAAATGGCCCCAGTAGTGTCAGTGTACTCTTGCTTGAGTTGCGCCTTATTCGCAAAACACGCTCAATCACACACAAATCTATTGACACTACCTCACCAATAATCAAAGCACTCTAATGCCGCTACCACTCACAAAAAAACGGCACTGGTGATACCAGAGATCACGCATTTTTGACTCACAATTTTCTTATACACTCACTCATTCACTCACCCTCAAACTCACTTCGTTCGTTTGATCGTCGGCTTGCTCGTTGCTGAGCACCCCTATTCCTTCTAGATCCTTCCGTCACAAACTGGAAAATTTTTCAAAATTTTTATATAACAAGTGGCGAATTACGTTTCTCCTTGAACTCCTAAGTAAAGAAGCATGTCCACTCCATTTGGTGTCGATTTAGGTAACAACAACTCAGTGATTGCAGTTGCTAGAAACAGAGGGATTGATGTTGTTGTGAACGAAGTTTCCAACAGAGCCACTCCTTCCGTTGTTGGTTTTACAATGAAGAACAGAGCTATTGGTGAGACTGGTAAGACTCAACAAACCTCAAACTTGAAGAACACTGTGACCGGTTTGAAGAGATTGCTTGGTTTGAACACTCAATCTGAAGATTTTGAAACCGAAAAGAAGTACTCCACCGTTCCTCTGATTGAAACCTCCGGTGACGCCGGTGTGAAGGTGAGATTCCAAGGCGAACAACAAGAATTCACCTCGTTGCAATTGGTTGCCATGTATTTGAACAAGTTGAAGCAAACCACGGAGAAGGAAACAAAGTCCCAAATCACCGACATCTGCTTGGCCGTTCCTGTCTGGTACTCTGAAACCCAAAGAAGAGCCGCTGGTGATGCCTGTAAGATTGCCGGTCTCAACCCTGTTAGAATTGTCAACGAAGTCACTGCTGCCGCTGTTGGTTACGGTGTCTACAAGACCGACTTGCCAGAAGATGAGCCAAAGAATGTGGCGTTCATTGACATCGGTCACTCCTCCTATACCTGTACCATTGCCGCCATCAAGAAGGGTGAAATGAAGGTCCTCGGTGTTGGTTTCGACAAGCACTTCGGTGGTAGAGACTTCGATAGAGCTATCACTGAACACTTTGCCGACGAATTCAAGGCCAAGTACAAGATTGACATTAGAGAAAACGGTAAGGCCTACTCAAGAGTCTTGGCTGCAGCTGAAAAATTGAAGAAGGTTCTGTCCGCCAACACCGCCGCGCCAATCAACATCGAATCCGTCATGAACGATGTCGATGTTTCCTCCCAAATGACCAGAGAAGAATTGGAAGAATTGGTCCAACCTTTGTTGGCCAGAACTGAGCTTCCAATCAAGCAAGCATTGGAAATGGCCGGTTTGGAAGCCTCTGGAGTCGATTCCATTGAATTGATTGGTGGTACCACCAGAATCCCATGTTTGAAGAACACCATTTCCGATGTCTTCGGTAAGGCTTTCTCCACCACCTTGAACCAAGATGAGGCCATTGCCAAGGGTGCTGCCTTCATCTGTGCTATGCACTCCCCAACCATTAGAGTCAAGCAGTTCAAGTTCGAAGACATCAACCTCCACTCCGTGACATACTTCTGGGAACAAGGTAAGGAAGACACAGACCACTTGGAAGTTTTCCCAAGAGGTGGTTCCTACCCATCCACCAAGTTGATCACCCTCTACAGAACGGGTGACTTTGAGGTTGAGGCCAAGTACACTGCCGACAACCAAGTTGTTGGTAAGTGGTCCATCACCGGCGTCTCCATCCCAGAGGGTGAAGAAGATGCTACGTGTAAGTTGAAGGTCAGACAAGACCCATCTGGTTTGTACACGATTGAATCCGCCTACATTGTTGCAGAGAAGGAATTCAAGGAATTGGTTGAGCCTGAACCAAAGCCTGCTGCTGAGGGTGAAGAGCCAGCTGAAGAAGAGGAAGAGGCTGAGCCTGAATACAAGATCGTCAAGAAGTTGGTCAAGGTTGCTGACTTGAATGTCGAGTTCTTCGGCCAAACCCTGTCTGCTGATGTTCTCAATGAATTCACCGAGAAGGAGTTGAAGATGGTTTCCAACGATAAGTTGATTGCTGAAACCGAGGAGAAGAAGAACGCTCTTGAAGAATACATCTACACCTTGCGTGGTAAGTTGGAGGACGAATACAAGGATCTTGCTTCCGAACAAGAGAAGGAAACCTTGAACAAGAAGTTGATGGACACCGAGGAATGGCTTTACGACGAGGGTTTTGACTCCACTAAGGGTAAGTATGTTGCCAAGTACGAGGACTTGGCCTCCATTGGTAACTTGATCAAGGGTAGATACAACGCCAAGCAACAAGAGTTGAAGGAACAAATGGAAGCCAAGAAGAGAGCATTCACTAAGTCCGCTTCCGGGTCCAACACCGCTACAAACGACATCTTTGCCAAGATTGCTGCTCAAAGACAAAAGCAAGACGCTGAAGGTGATGCTTCGATGAATTGATATAATTTATTGATATAATTTAAATTAAATAACTTGTAAGTGCAACTCTTTTTTTACCAAGTCATCAGTCATACTATGGGTGAGGACCATCACTTTGAGAAGCAGCGCTTGGTTGTGGACGATCAACCCAGTAAGCTCTCCCTGGCTTTGGCAACCAATCCTCCACTTGGCTTGAAGCAGGACAAGGACCAGCTTGAGATCGAGCGGGAAGTCGATAGACGGCTAATCCATTCAAATGAAGAGCCGCATGATTCGCACCATCTTGTGACCACCATGCCCACTATCAGAGACGTGGGAACTACCGTTGGAGGCATTCCCGAGGTGGTGGACTTGAGCATGATCCCACATTTGAAGCATGTAATTAATCAGCCGTTGGACAAGCATGGGTTGAGTGTGGTGACGTCGTTCGATGTGGGGCCCCTAGCGGAGGTTTCTCAGGCCACTGTTCATGTGGATGGTACGGTACTTGAGGGCGGAACGCAGCAGCGGTTGAAGAAGACGTTGAAGAAGTTGGATCCGATTTCATTCGAACTGGGGGCTCCTGAGGAGGAGGACCGAGAGGACGCGGACCAAGGACACATCAGCATTGACGAAAGTATATTTAACGAGGAAGAATCCGAGGAAGAACAGCGGGAGACGAACTCGAAGATTAATTTGAAGCATGAAGAGGATATGAACGATTACAAGGCTGGAGGATATCACCCCTGTTTTATTGGTGAGCAATACAACGAGGGTAGATACGTATTGGTGAGAAAGCTAGGCTGGGGGTATTTTTCAACCGTTTGGCTGGCAAGAGACACACAACTGGATAAACATGTTGCAATGAAGGTGATAAAAAGTGGGAAAAGCTATAGGGAAACAGCGATCGACGAGATCAAGATTTTATCCAAGGTCAACATGACGGATCAGGATCACCCTGGTCATGGCCATTTGGTGAAACTGCTCGATTATTTTGAACATGAGGGACCAAATGGGACACACATTTGCATGGTTTTTGAGGTCTTGGGTGAAAACCTGTTGGGCTTGATACGTAGATATAGACACAGGGGGCTGCCAGTCAAGTTCGTCAAGCAGATTGCGAAGCAGTGTCTCTTGGCACTCGATTTTTTGCACAGAAAATGCGGCATAATTCATACCGACATCAAACCGGAGAACATTCTGATCAAAATCGAGGATATCGAATCCTTGGTGAGTTTCCTTGAGGAGTCGGAGTGGGAAAAGAGGATATTAAAGAGAATCTCCAGTCGAATCCTAAATTCCAACTCAAAATCCCAAATCATCGACACAAGCGTCTTGAATGCCAGATTGAGAGAAAGCTCCAACTTGAGAAAGGGTAGAGTTGGCAAGAGGAACCCCAGTATCATCACTGGCTCCCAGCCATTGCCCTCCCCATTGAGGTCCCAATCCACCTCCTTATTGGCATCGCCGTTGTCGTCATCCTTTGTTAGAAATATGAACATCGGCCCGCCGTCGGCTCCAGAGACCCTGAATAACAGCTTTTCAAGCTCTTTTCCTAATAAAATGTCGTTCCAGGATGTCCAGAATTTGATGAAATCTAAGGAACAAACCGAACACACCCTATTCAATTACGATCCACCAATGGATTCCGACTTGGCCGATCATGATGTCATCAACGTCAAAATCGCCGATTTGGGGAATGCTTGCTGGGTCTATAAACACTTCACCAATGATATCCAGACAAGACAGTACAGATCTCCCGAGGTGATCTTGAGATCCAATTGGGGGGCATCGTCCGACATCTGGTCTTTGGGGTGTGTCATATTTGAATTGCTAACAGGGGACTTTCTCTTCGATCCATCCGAAGGCCAAAATTTCTCAAAGAGTGACGACCATTTGGCCCAAATAATCGAATTGTTGGGACCAATACCGAAGGAGGTTGTCAAGGGAGGTAAATATTCTAGGGATTATTTCCATTCCGATTCAAAAACTTTGAGAAGAATAACAAACCTGAAACCATGGCCTCTAGAAAGCGTCTTGCTAGAAAAATATAAGTTCAGCGAGCAGGACAGTTTAGACATTGCTAACTTTCTCAAGGGTATGTTAAGTATTGATCCCAAATTTAGAATGGACGCCGCGGGCTTATCGAATCACTATTGGCTTAATGATTCAAACGTTCAGGGGCATATAGATCATCCAGCAGGCACAAGAGGAGAGGATATAGGTGAGGGTTGGTACAAGGAGGAATCAAAGAGTGTATAATTAAATAGTAGTGTAATGAGCATATTTGAATTTTTTAAAGTTGAGAGTCTTTTTATGGATAATTGGCACCAGTTGGCCGTTGCGGCGAGGGATTTCGAGTTTCGAAAGCAGTTGGACGCAACTGTTATCGAGGGCGTTTTAGAGCAATTAAAAAAGGGGGATGAAAATGAGTTAAATGGGTTCAAATTATTGGCCAACTATGTTGCAGATATTCCGGCAAATTGTGAAGTTGTGGCACCGGTAGTGGGTTCTTTGCTTTTTGCCAAACAAGAAGATCACCAGCTAGTATATGTTCAATTGATTTTATTGGGGAATTTGTTGAAGACTGCGCCAGAAAGTGTGATAAATGAAATTGAAGAATTGATTGAAAAACTCTTGAGTTTGTCCCCTCAGTACGCGGAGGATGTTGTCAACATTTTAGACGATCTTTTTAATGTCCAAAGTGAAGATAAGAGGTTGGAGGTGTCAATTGAAGTTTTCAAAAAGGCATACGATTTATTCAAAAACGTTGTTGATGAGGAAAGTGAGCCAATTGGGTCCCGACTGTTGTTGAAGGTATCATCAAAAATCCAAGAATCCAAGGGTTTACATGGTGACTTGTTTGAGTTCTTTATGAATCAACTGGTCACTATTATCGATGACCAAATTTTGTTGAATTTGGCATACAGCTTGAATCAACCTGATAAGACTATGATTGGACCCACTTTAGATAGATTGGAGAATAGCGGGAGTCATCTAAGTACTTTGATGTTGCTTGTATCGAATTCAATCACAGATAAGGAGATGATGAAGACGGTGCTGGATTATTTACCTATAAAATTTATGGATGATTATTTGAAGAATACATATCCTCTTTTCACGATATCGAAGCCATGGGAGTTTCAATCCATTGTATTGCTTAAGAAGTTGCCGCTTGACAAGTTCCAGATAGAGGAGGATGCGGTTTCCAAATTCATCGATAGCTTGAAATTGCTGATAAATGAAGCAACACTACAAATACGGCCTGATGTGGTATCCTTGCAGGTTGAAGTTCTCTTGAAAATAGGGGAGTGCTGTATTGCAAACAAAAAGCCTCGTGGAGTTGTCCAGATTCTGGATTTCTTGAAATCTTTGGATAGGTTTCAAAGCGATCAATTGGAGGCAATTGTTATTAGATCATGGCTGGATCTCTTATTCAGAATGGAGGTTGAAAATTATCCGCTGGACAATCGACTGGAATTGGCGAAAATTCATTTGGAAGCCTTCCCATTCAATAAACGAATTGAATCAAGAATGCTATCCTCTTTGAGCAAGGTTCTCGGGGTGTATTGCGCTCAATTTCAGAATGAAGAATGGTTTTTGGAAATTGTTGGCCAGTGTGTCAACATTTCGGGTTTAAACGAAGAAGACCCAAACATCAGGGTATTTTTGAATAATTTAAATTATACGAAAAGTATACTCAGTTAATCCGATTTCTCGTTTGATTTCAATTCAACCTGTAAAAGAAACCCCCATCTCTTCAATTGGTATTTTTCCCCCTTGCCCCTCATGAATGTCGACAGCAACATGTTGTAAATAATGAAATAATAAATCCCCAACCCGGTGAAGATATGCCACCAACCGTGACCCTCCAGAAGAAAGCCTAGGGGTAATCCAAAGACCGTCCTCTTCAAGTTGGTCAATGTGGAGCAGAATATGTTGTCGAGATTCCAAATTAGAAACCCAAATGCAAATAATGAAAACCCCAAGATAAGCAATTTATACTGTCTAATTCTCAACTCCTTTTGAGGAATCACCTCCTGAATCACCTTATATGTTTTGTAGATGAGTAAGAAGTTCAAAACTGCATAGTATACCTGATGAAATATTGGATCCCTGAAGATAAAGATGTAAATGTAGGTGAATAAGCAGGTGGCTATCAAGTTGCCCACATTCCACATCATGTGATATGGTTCCGGCTTGTTCCAGCCGTAGATATACCCAAAAGGAATTGCTGTCACCCACACCATCGGTAACTCATCCATCAATTGATGTTCGTATTGTAAAGTGGAATGGAACATAAACGATCCAATTCCAACCGACGCAAACCCAATCGATATGAAAATGTACATATATCCATGCTTGTTCTTCAGAGTGGAATAGATATGGTGACATGCTAACAAAATGAACAATAGGTTTGTTAGTGAATTGATCAATTCAGCAATGTATGGTGTGAATAGGTAATTTTCCTCACACCAATCAATTGTCGATGTTGGTGGCCCCCAAAAGGGTTCAAACGGTGTGCTGGGATACGAGATCATTGGCCCCTGTAAAGAAAAATAGTAACGTGATGAGGGAATATTAGATACCCGGATCCGGAGTAATTTGAAATTGAATAATCGTGGTTAAAAAAGCAAAAAAAGGAAAAGCCCACGACCGGGATTGAACCGGTGACCAACAGATTTGCAATCTGCTGCTCTACCACTGAGCTACGCGTGCTTCCTGTTGGAAAAAAAGTTTCAGTGCTATTCAAGGGTTTATAGAAGTACCGGCTTTTCTTCTAATTATGGGTTTAATTGGGTGATTGTTGGGACGAAAATAAAATTTGATGAAATGAAATAGTAAGCAATTTTGATGCGAGGCAACGAGGCTACATAGATGGATTGTCCAGCCAATCATGGCAATTTCATGTGGTAAAACAATGTTGAAACAGTTTCGATAGGACAGATGGTACGAAATGAGAGGATAAGGGTCGCATTACAGTCATCAAACGACAGAACACATGCTGGTTGTCCTAAAGCATTGATGCGAGGCAAAACAAATGCCGCAAGCCAACTAGCGGTGATTGGATGGCGCTCAAAGGCGTGACCTCTCACGGAATTCCTTGATGAGTTAATGGGCACCGGCACTTGGAATGAAACTTGGGCGGGATAGAGGTCCAACCGCTCTCCGATGCAAATGCGGTGGGCGAGAACAATGCTGAAGAGAGATCGGACAAATCTTGGCGGCAAGATCCCGGATAAGACCCTTAGGTGGGCCAATTATCCGGCTGAGGGTGCGCTGTTTTCATTTCGGCTATTTTACGCTGGTGAATACGGATGCATTGGACACCTTGCATATGAAATTGTCTCGGCAATAGGGTAGAAATGACCAACATCAACAGGATCCATATACGGAGACGCGCTCATTTTATCATCAAGAGACTAGTTTATCCAAAAAGAGGAAGACCGTTTGATGATCCGTCACGTGATACCATTGAGTAGATGATAGCTCAAGGATTCGCATTCCCAAGCGAATATTCAGTCCAACCACCAGCCAGATGACACGAGTATCGCCCTCGTGATGTGGAAGAGATGGGTAGGATTCTGGGAAAATAATATGAATACCAATCCATTACTCAACGGTAACCGTTATTGTTTGAACCTTTGTGTTTTGTATACAATAATGTTTCAACTAACAGTGTGATTCAGATTTCCTTTTCAATGTACTTGAATACAAAAGAAGACGACTAATTCACCAGGGTAGAGCCAGGGGTGGACCTGGGCAATCCCCCCATTGTGTAGCAACTAGGGGGAGTTTATCTCTCGCCCCACATCGGGTTTGTGAACAGCAATCTCCAGGTCATGAAAATATTTTCCCCCCGTTGTCAAGGGCTCAAAAAGGAGTTAAAGTGGCCGGCAGTCACTGTATATGCATCTAGGCAGGAGTCACGTTGGTGTTTACACAACGGGGTTTTGGGTGAATCTATCGGGATAATTGTGGCCTCTCAATAGCGTCCCTGTTTCACCCGGGGGACGGGTGGTTTGAAGACGCACCTCGTCAATTTATCGTACCACTTTTTAAATCCTGCATGTACCTCGGGTCTTTTTTAGAAAACTTAATTCAAAGGAGGATGAAGGTTGCTGTTGCCCACATTGCTATCAACAGGGGTCCCACCTTGAGGTGAATGGCGTGCAATATGCAATGGAAGATGATTGCCTCATACGTGGCCTCTGCGTGGCTCCAGCGTGGCTTGTGCAGGCACATCATTGTGGTTCTCCTTTTTTTACACGGAAGTTTCACTAGGGTCTTATTGAGCACGGGGAGCGTCGTTGTATGATGGTAAGAGTTAAATGAGAGCAAGGATATAAAAAGAACTGGTATATGCATTGTTTGGTTTAAACAATGCTTGATGATGGTGAATGGAAGTTTGTAAGAATGGATGTCTTTTCGTCCTCTCTTGGATCCTTCCATGGATTGATTAAAGGGAACTGCCCTTCTGGGACCTCTTCTTCTCCCGCCGTTGTCTCCTCAACTTTCCTTGCATTATCGAATAAGATGCCCTTCTAACAATGGTATTGTAGATTTCCTTACTGTAACCGAACCGGAAGCGAGCCTCGCTCAAAGCGTGCAAATCATCAATCAACCTGACCCGTTCCCTTGAAGGCGTATCCCTTATCCATGTCCTTTCGCCAAGGGGGAAGTTCAACTCTTTGGAGAAGATGTCCAAGATCAGTTTTTCTCTACGTGTTGTTTCTTGGACGTCACCTTCCAACCCGAGGACTTTAGCAAGCTGGTTCAGGGAAAGCCTTGAATCGCTCACCTTTCTGCCCGTGTCAACGCTTAATGTGGTATCTAATGGGGTGCTGACACAGGGGACGTCGAGAACTCTTGGAATTGAGACACCGACCGCTGTTAGCTGGTGAGGGAAGAGGGTGTAATTGTACATGGAATCGTAGACTGAGGAGGATGTTGCTGTGGACGTTGCCGTCAATGTTGGAGAGGGGGACTTCCACTTGATGTTCTGGTGGAACCACTCTGCCATGGGGTTGGGCGATTGGTTTACCAATGGTGAGTAGCGGTCCAAAGGGTCGATTATCTCTTCGTCAAATGCCGTGATTGAAGAGGAACCACTAAACGGATCCATATTGGACCATGGTTTTATCACGTCCTCTTGGCATTCTATCTCAAAGTCTTGAAACTCCATTAAGGCGAATGGAACTTTTCTCTGTGCTTGTTGGGGGATGTGGGGGTTTATATAGCACACAGCTTAGACAAGCGTAAAGTTGGGTCCCGACCTGCATATCGCTGCGGGAGACAATTACACCGAAATGATAGGCCAAACATTAGCGGGGTTATAACCGCACGACTTTCCTTTGCCATTTTGCAGGCCCATGATGGGGGGGGGGGGTCGTTAAGATACCTCTATGATGACACGATAACACCTCTGCATCCATGCTGGCCCGCTTGAGGCTAAAGATCCAACTTTTGAGCTGCGTCAAACGGGTTTTGCAATTGTTACAGAATCACAATTTTGGTGTTTCTTTTTTCGGAGGTATTCGGATTTCGAGGTACATCTCGCGACCTGCATGCCTACTCATTAGCAAACCCACCACTGCTCGTGCGATAATTTAACGAATCATAACTGCGTATCGCCTCGGGTAAACAAACCATGGGGTTGGTTGAAAATTTTCCGAGGATAAGGCACCATTGCCATCACGTGTTGTTTGGGGTGTCATCGATATTCATCGACTCCAACAGCCACTGAACGTAGAATAAAGAGTCTGATGGTGGTTAATTGTACCGGGTTTGAAACAATTTTGGCTTTTTGTTGCATACCTGTGTCACGTGACTGTTTTTGGAAAAGTTTGTGATTTAAAAGCAATAAAAGACTCTCCTGCGACAAAATGTTGCTGGCTATTAGAAATCGCTCGCGGAGCACACTTTATCCTTCTATAATACTCCCATATCCGATGCTCTTTATCCACCAATCATATTGGCGGTAAGAAATTTATCACCAATTGCGCGATTTACAAACGGGGTTTGACGATTCTCGGATTTAGCCCTACTTCGTTCTTCTTAAGGAGTCTAGAGATGGTTTTAAGATCGTTTTCTAATTTCAGCAAGGCTAAGACCACCTTCAGTTCCAATAAAGGATCGTACAAGTTTTTTAACCCCAGTTATATCCCACCAAATGAGTTGATGGACATAACAAGGAACCCAAAGGGGAAGAAGAACCCGTTCAAATACCTGACCTCCGGGTTATCGGTGACGAAGAACTACGTTGTGCTTAATAATAACAACGATGATAGAAAGATCATGCTCAAGAAGACAAAAAGTTGTAATAAAAACAACCATTTGAATTTGAAGGTCGAGTTGAAAACTCCAAATTATACGGTGATCAATGTGAGAAGATCAAACTCCTCGAATGTCAAGAGAATCACCCTACAGAATACGAGAAACTATTCAACAGGTGGGAACCAAGTTTCCACATTGGAGAACGATTTGATGAATTTGAAGTTGGACCAAGAACAAGCAGTTATTGATAATTCATTGGACGAGTTTCTTCATAAGGATAGCTTGGACTCGAAATTTTCAATCATTGATGAACTATTGATGAATGGTAAACAGAACGAGGTGCTGCCGGCCTTCAAAAACTTGAGAGCCAATGAATTGATACCTTCGATCGATACGTATAATAAAGTGTTGAGATCGATCCAATTAAGATCGACAGATGAATCAAGTGAGGAGAAGTTGACTCATTTGTTGGATATTTATTCAGATATGCTATCGAATAATTTAAAGCCCAATGAATTGACATATGAACTGGTGATTTCCTCATTATTTAAGGGAACGAAAAAGTCGTTCACCGGTAGCAATTTCCAAAATGGATACGATTTCTTCAAAATCGGATTGGAATTATTCCTGATCAGTCATGGCAACGAAATGATGAAATTTCAAAACCAACAACTTTATTTGGACCTAATCAGTGGATTGGTCAATTATAACATCACCAATGTCATTCAAAGTGAGCAACTATTCAATAAATTAAGCGGGAAGATCGACTCGGAAAACTGGATCATGTTCAACTTGGGGATGATGAAATTTGCAGCAATTGAAAAGAACCTCAATTTTGTCAAACAAATCTACTCCCAGTTACAGAAGCTACCCAAGGAGGAATTGTTCACTCATCAAGATTTGATCTATATCAAGGTTATTGAAAGTTTAAATTTATGTGGAGAATTCGACTCTTCTTATCAAATGTTGGAAAGCGTGATTTCACAATCTGATAACGACATTTCAAATGATAACCAGGAGATGATTTCAAACTATCTTTCGATTTATTTGAAATCTCAAGCCAGCTGCAACCCCAACTTGGCCTTCCAAACATTAGTCAAATTTAATTCCAAGACTTGGTTGCCGGATGTGTCGATTGATTCCTTAATTTATCTAATGTCGAGGTTCTTAAAATTACAACAATTGGACCAAGTGAACAAGATTTGGGATTTCACAATAATTAGAAAGGATTTCGATGACGGATTTCATAATCTGAATCAATTCAATCAATACTATCCTTCCACGTTCATGGTTTTTGACCAATATATGGAGTTATCATTAATGTCCAATGATAAGAATCAGATCTTGAAATCAACAAGAGAGTTGATTTTGAAGAAATCGTTGATTCTAAATGATTCCACCTTGGTCAAGTTGTTCCAATATTTGAGATCCATAAGAGCTATTGATTTATCCACAAGGTTACTTGTCAATCAAGGATTGAAAAGAGAGAAGAATCTCAACAATTATCTTTCTACGATTGTTGACCATTTGGCAGTTGAGCAATATGCCGATTTAGTCACCACCAAGTTTTTCAAGAAGGTTGTTGAACAGTATAGATTGATTAATGACAACATCTATGGTCTTATGAAGATCATCAAGGGTCTATACACTCAACCGGATTTGGATGATGATTTAAAGTTGACGCTCATTTATTATGCAAAGGTTTTAAACTATGAGTTCAATGATTTGGACAACTGTTATGTTCAATTACCGCCTGATCTTACCACGTTTAAGTCCCAATTTGTTAATGAATGGTGTTGATTAAATACCTACATACCCCCCCCCCCCCTATTTAAGATTCTAGAGATTATATATTTAAAACGAACAAACGAACAAACGATGCAAGAATCAACGCTCACAAAACCAGAGAAGCCAACCACCCCCTTAAATTCACGCTGGCTGTGACGCCAAGTCCTCTCACTCACTTACAAACTCACTTCATTCCTTTGCGCACCTTTGATTTGACCAAAAGCTGCAATCAGTCACCCAAACCCTGCCGGGTCACGTGCCTCCAACCAGGGCTGTTTCCGTCTTCTGTCACGTGACCCGCGTGTGTGACTGTCTTTTTCTGGTTTCCCCCCCACGCACAGGCTGAAAATTTAACCCGATTTTGTATTTTCCAGCATCAAGTCGGTTAGGACCTTAGTCAATTTTACAGAGATGGGTATGTTGAAATCGTCGCTAGATGCGGTGTATGGATTGAACAGCGAGATGGACGTCATTTATAGTAGAGCACCCAGCGTGGCAGCAAATTCCCGGTCAAAAAGGTGGCATTAACACCGTTACCACAGATTGAATGAAAATGGTTTGAAAAGTCATGTTCAGGGTTGAATACCGTGAAATAGAGTGAAATATCCAAGACCCACAAGCAACCATATGAATAAACAACCCCACTTGGACCGGATGTCTCTTTTTCCTGATTGAAACCGTTGATTTCACGTTTGCCACCATTTTTCATCCTCATCTTGATTACAAGAATGCTTCGTCACACTTGTCTACTCCACTTTGCTGCGTTCCCACTGCCTAGCATCATCCTCTTCACCTTCGCCTCCACCGTAACATCTTACTAACACTCCTCTCCACAGTTAACGTTCCAAAGACCAGAAAGACTTACTGTAAGGGTAAGCAATGTAGAAAGCACACTCAACACAGAGTTACTCAATACAAGGCCGGTAAGGCTTCTCTCTTCTCCCAAGGTAAGAGAAGATATGACAGAAAGCAATCCGGTTACGGTGGTCAAACCAAGCCTGTCTTCCACAAGAAGGCCAAGACCACCAAGAAGGTTGTTTTGAGATTGGAATGTGTCGTCTGCAAGACCAAGCTCCAATTGGCCTTGAAGAGATGTAAGCACTTCGAATTGGGTGGTGACAAGAAGCAAAAGGGTGCTGCCTTGCAATTCTGATTGTTTTATACTGGATTATGTAATCGCCGTAAAGTTTCAAGAATTAATGTTGTGCTGACGTAAGCGTCGTCTTGGTAAGTCTTCTCTTCTCAATGGAAGGGGGTTTCAATTATCACCACCAGCAGGCCCCGCAGTCCCAGCAGCAGCCACAGTACCAACAGCCTGTGACACCGTTTGGTGGCAGCTATATGCGCAATCAATCCTCGCTCACCAACCTTTCGCAGACGTCGTCTCATCACTCCCTGCAGTTCAACAACGTGGCTCAGATGCTGCCCCCAGGAATGGAGTATCCGCCCCAGTCGCCAAGTAGATCTCTGCTTTCCACAGGGGCGGAGTCGCCTCAGCACTCTGCAGGCATCTACAGCAACTCCTCGGGTCCTAGCAGCCAAACCAATCTTTTGAATCAGAAGTATCAACAACAGTTCCAGTACCAGCAGCAGCAATACCAGCAGCAGCAACAGCAGTACCAGTACCAACAGCAGCAACAGCAGCAACAGCAGCAACAGCAACAACAGCAGCAACAGCAACAACAATTGCTTTACCAACAACAAGCGCAAATACACGCTGGTGACGGAAACCAGGCGGCATTCCCAGGCTCTCCCGTTGTGTCTGGCCCCACGTCCTCACATGCATCAACACCTACACCTGCACCTGCGGCAAAAACCGGCACCGAGACCCAGTACGTCTATTTCGAACGTCACCCCGAGTGGTTCTCAAAACAGTCTCAGGACAGGGCCGCGGCGGTGAAACTCACTCTGGAACATTACTACAAGACCTCGATTGAACACGCCATCGAGCGTAACCAGAGAAGAATCGAATTCGAACAAAACTTAAACAACAAGGTGAGTGTCGAAAGACGCAATCGGGAGACGCAGTTGTTCGGCAAAAACGAATCCCAGTTCTTGCGTCTCCGCCGTACCAGGTTGTCCCTCGAAGACTTCAACACCGTCAAGGTCATTGGTAAGGGGGCCTTCGGTGAGGTGAGATTGGCCCAGAAGATTGACACGGGGAAAATCTACGCCATGAAGACTCTCTTGAAGAGCGAGATGTACAAGAAGGACCAGTTGGCTCACGTCAAGGCCGAAAGAGATGTACTGGCGGACGCAAATTCTCCTTGGGTCGTCTCCCTATACTACTCATTTCAAGATTCCCTCTATCTTTATTTGATCATGGAGTTTCTACCGGGGGGAGATTTGATGACAATGTTGATCAAATGGCAGATCTTCACCGAGGACGTCACCCGGTTTTACATTGCAGAGTGTGTTCTGGCAATCGAGGCCATTCACAAGTTGGGGTTCATCCATAGAGATATTAAACCAGATAATATCTTGATTGATAGAAGAGGCCACATAAAATTGAGTGATTTCGGGTTGTCGACCGGGTTTCACAAAACTCACGATTCAAGCTACTATAAAAAGTTACTTCAACAGGAGAATGAAAAGGTCAAGAATACCAACGGTATGAATCAAAGAAACAGCGTCATGATCGACCCCATCAACCTGACAATGTCAAACAGACAACAAATGCAAACCTGGAGAAAATCTAGAAGATTGATGGCATACTCCACCGTCGGTACCCCCGATTACATTGCGCCGGAGATCTTCATCAATCAGGGGTATGGTCAAGAATGTGATTGGTGGTCATTGGGGGCAATCATGTTTGAATGTCTTGTTGGTTGGCCACCCTTCTGTTCCGAGACTCCAACCGAGACCTACAGAAAGATCCTGAATTGGCAGGAAACGTTGGTTTTCCCTGAGGATGTCCACCTATCTCCAGAGGCAGAAGATTTGATCTTGAGACTCTTGACCTCTTCAGAACATAGATTGGGTAGACATAACGGTGCGGATGATATCAAGAGACATCCTTTCTTCAGGGGGGTCAATTGGGATGATATTAGAGAGGTTGAGGCACCATTCATTCCAAAGTTGAGATCAATCACCGATACCAGGTTCTTCCCAACCGATGAATTGGAGAATGTTCCTGATTCCCCGGCTTTGGCCCAGGCTGAAAAGGAGAGAGAGAAGTTGAAGATCCAAGGTTTGGACACCAAGGCCGATTTACCTTTCATCGGGTATACTTTCAGCAGGTTTGAATATTTGACAAAGAAGAATGCCATTTGAGGAAGCGAATGAGCAAACGAATGCAGTGAGCTTGTGAGTGAGTAGACAAGAAGTGAGTGGGTAAGCAGATGGGTATCCGCGTGATTCTACTGCTCACTGGTAACATTTATCATTAAATAAAACTAAAACGACATTCATCTATTGATTTATCTACGTGATTTAGCCAAATTCAGCTTCGCCATCTTTTAGTGAAGGTAGATGTAAACTCACTAACTGCAAGGGTGAGTTTATAAGAAACATGGCCAACTAGATGATGATTACATTGTGATTTAAATAAAGCATGTCTCCAAATAGAAAACAAAGACCATTCGATATTAATACACAGTTTAATGGAAAATCGGGAACTAAAGAAAACCATTTGATCATATGATTCAACTCATAATGCCGCCTTGTGTGTTCTTGTGTTTGTTGCTGAGCACCTTGCTCAGCAATTTATCATTAGGACTTTGAAGTGATGTTCATACGAAGGATACCACCCGAGTAAGGCGGAAATTCACTTTCATTGACACAATTAACTCAGCTAAAGTGTCTGAATTGTGCACTGGGTTCATCTGGTCAATTAATACCGAATAAATGCTAATAAGAGGATGGCTATTGTCAAAGCGCATACGTGCTAAACATCGCGCATAGCTATCCCTTTAATATAGGACAGTAGATGGGACGGTTTGCTTTCATGTTGCAGTTGAAACAAGTACTGGCCTTCGGTTGAAACTACCCCTTGTACCACGCCTTTTCTTTATATCCTTTTTGTAACGTAAATAGCTTGATGGAAGCAACCACCCCCACCAGATGAGTCGTACAACGACCGTGCCATGTGGAATGGAAACTCTACCATCTCATCAAGCCATTTGAAGCTGATTTCACAGCGCAACCCCCACCAGCAGTGACTTCACTCAAAGAGTCACTTCGTTCCTCCCATGATCTAACTGTCAACGTTTATCATTAAATAAAGTTAAATAAAGATCAAGCTTCGTATCCACCCCATCCTCTACTCCATCCTCTACTTCTTTTGACCTTGGGCGGCGACGGCAGCTGCACCTGCAGCTGCGGCCTCTGGGTCCAGGTAGTAGGCAGGCTTGATTGGCTTCAAGTTGTCATCCAATTCGTAGACCAATGGAATACCGGTTGGAATGTTCAAGCCCGCGATGTCGGCGTCGGAGATGCCGTCCAAGTGCTTGACCAAGGCCCTCAACGAGTTACCGTGAGCAGTGATCATGACGGTCTTGCCGCTCAACAACTCGGAGGAGATGGAATCTTGCCAGAATGGCAAGAGTCTGTCGATCACCAAGGCCAAGGACTCAGTCTTTGGCAAAACGTTTGGATCGACGTGGGAATATCTTTCTTCGCCGAATTGGGAGAATTCGGAATCGTTCTCGATTGGTGGTGGTGGGATATCGAAAGATCTTCTCCAAGTTTGGAACTTTTCAGCACCGTATTGTTCCAACGTTGCGGCCTTGTCCTTACCTTGCAAGGCACCGTAGTGTCTTTCGTTCAATCTCCAGGATCTGGTGACTGGGATGAAAAGTCTGTCCGCCTTTTCCAATGCAATGTTAGCCGTTTGGATGGCTCTGGAAAGCAAGGAAGTGAAGAGAATGTCTGGAGTCAACCCTGATTCCTTCAACAATTCACCTGCTCTTGCAGCTTCTTGTTCACCCTTTGGAGACAACTTCACATCAACCCAACCCGTGAACAAATTCTTCTCGTTCCATTCCGATTGACCGTGTCTGACTAAAATTAACTTGTGAACCATTGCGTTTCTTAAGGAAAGAAGAGTGTGGTGGAGAAAAGGGTAGAATTGGTGAGGTTGAATGGAGTTATAAACTCCGGGTCAGCGTGTGGCGCAGCAGAGGACAGGGGAAGTCCGGTGTGGCGCAGCAGATGAAAGGGTAGGTGGAGCGAGGGGAGGGAGCAAGCAGAGCAGATGAAAATGGTAAGGGTGTAATAAAGGAGGCTGTGTACCATGGGATCATTCAACGTGTCAAGGTGGAGATTCAAACCGTCAAGAGCAGGGTATCGTGCAATGGATGAGCACATGAGCATTGTCATCATGTGATCTTTCGATCCTGAATACTCCGGTTCACGCCACTTCACGGAATTGGATGTTGTGGCAGGCGTCAACGTGGGTTTTGGGTGGATGGAATAGCAGGGTGGTGGAGAGAAAAAGACGTGAGATTTCGTTGAATTAGGGGCGTTATTTCCACTGACGTCCGGCGTGCGGGGGGCGGCGGCAAACGAGCAAGCGACCAAAGTGAGTGGGTGAATTAGTGCGCCTACGATTGAAGCGTAATGCCACTTTGACAGGTCCATCGTAGAGACACATTGGATGTGGTGAGAGACCCACCCCCCAGTAATTTTCCCACTGGCACAGCAGAATGGTGTCACTCCCCAGTAATTTTCGCAGTGGGATTTGTTCCCAGTAAGTTCCCCAGAGGCATCTGGTGCACGTGATCTTACACTCAAATTTGATAAATATAGTGGGAGATTTTGGGAGATTTGAGAAGAGAGAGTTTGTCGATTGGTACTTTTGGCTATTGAGGTTTGTTGCGCAATAGCGACCGTGTCTGGATGGAAATTCAACGCTTGTGGGGCAAATGAGCGAAATGCATCAACAAATCGACGAACAACCGACTTTAGAAGCAATTATCGGGAAAGATATGCGGCTAAGGATGAGGCTCA